>CM062273.1:8530175-8540175 GCA_031216635.1 Dissostichus eleginoides | reverse complement strand
AGGCTGGTTCCTTTAGTTTGAATGTGTGTTTGGTGGCGTGATCATTATTATCTAGAGTCATTGCGTGCCTATTGATTTGAACACGATCCGTGTATCCATCATTTCCTGGTCTTCTCTAAAGAAGAGGGACCAATGAAAACGTTGTCATGTTGCCGTTGTTCAGCATGGAAACATTCATTAGCTAACAATGACATTATTGTTCTATTAATATAAAGGGAGGTCAGGTACTCTTTAAAACAGCTGCTAGTTACGGGTACTTTTTACTTAAGTACATTTCAAAGCCCATACTTCTTACTTTTACTTGAATAAAGAAGTTTAGTCAGTACTTCTACTTTTACAAGAGTATTTTTAAACACGAGTATCTGTACTTCTACTTGAGTAAAGGATGTGTGCACTTTTGCCATCTCTGGTTGTGTGCATACTGTACACCTAAAGACAAACCAGCGTGTGTGAGCAGTGTTATCTGCAGGCCGGGTCCCTTGGTAAATGTAGTCCAATCCAGCGTGACCAATGGAGAATCTGACTGACTCTTACCTAATCACTGATGTCATTCCCCTGCTGTACATGAGGTTTGACTCAGGGGCTGCCACTCTTCAGTAGTGTCAATAAGTCAGCGACTCACTGCTGCTACAGTACAGTATCGTCAAACTATTCATTAAAGGTGACCTATTGTGCAAAATCATATACATCATAAACATGTGTCCTCTCTGCATTAAGAGATTCTGAAAGTTTCAGGAAAAAAGATTCTCTCTCTTTTTGTCCTGATCCATTTATATAAAAACCTGTCTGAAAATGAGCTGATCAGATTTTGGCCACTTTATGATGTCATAACGTTGTTTTGGCTTGTGTAACCATTAGCCAATCAGCCCCCCCCCCCCCTTATCACCTGAATCTCCTCCTAGAGCACCATTGTGTTCTTTGTAACCAAATATCTCTCAGAGGGACGTGGGGAGTGGCTCCTTATTTTCATCTAAAGTAACAGACAGAGAATCAGCACTTTGGAAACAGGGCTGAAACAGAGGGGATTATGGGATGCTGCAATGATCTGTTTGGTGTTTGGAGCCAAACACTTCAGAGACATGTTCTGTATATATCTGAGACCTGTAATATATTGATGAAAAACAGTGTAATAGGGGACCTTTAAGTGACGGCATCATTTTCAAACTATTGCTGCATATGCTTTACTGCAAGTATATTTGTCTTTATCAGGAAATATCTAATACGACAAAGGCAAATTATACCATGTTATGTTTAAGTTCAGTTATAGAGCAGCAGCAAACTTTTTATTGTTATTTTAGGGGCATCATTCACCCATGCTGAACTCGGTAACAAAGAAAATAACAATCTATTAATGAATAATGGTATGGAGATGCTTGGAACAAGACTCTGAAAGCAATGGCTTGCCCATTAAGAACTGACAACTTGGTAAGAGTGGAGAATCCATTGGAGCTTTTATGGATAGGAAACTAATCTAGGGTGTGCAGGTAGGAGCGCACATGAGCTTTAAAGAGCAGATCTAGTTGTTTTGGAAACCAGAAGTGATACAAGAGGTTGGAGATAAGTGCAACTGAATGGCCAACAAGTACTTTTAGGTCAGCAACATTTTGCATTGAACTTTCTCAGACTGAAAACACACTGTGAAAGGGTTAGTATTTAGAAGTAGAAAACACAGAGAACACCTCAACAGGAAAACAACATAACTACTGCAGGGTAGCATGTGAATTTACTCCAGGTGTAACTAAAGTCTGATTTAAAGGTGGGGTAGGTAATTCACTTCAGAAACACTTTTTGTTATATTCCATGGAATGCTCTTAACATCCCAATAGCAATGAATATATTAGATGCTTTGACAATAAATCCATAAAAAGATGTCATCTGTGGAAGCCGTGGCGCTGTAAAAAGCACGACCAATCATCTGAGCCGGCCCGGCTAAAATAACTGGATGGCCTACCTGCCTGTCAGCCTTCCATCTCGTGAACACACTTATCTCGTGCCCTCATTGGTCATGTGCGCGTTCGTGTGTGTTGGAGGAGGGGCTCTGTAAGGAAGTCTGAAGGAAGAGGCAGATTTTTTCCGGTTGTGTACTTTCAAATTCCAGCGCACTCGAGCTGGTTTCTCCAAAATTACATACCCCACCTTTAAGTGTTGATTATATATCGCATACACAAGTAACTAAAGGTACAAAATAAATGTATTGGAGTAAAAGTACATGATTTACCTTAAAGTAAAGGTATCTCAAAATTGTATTTGAGTACATTACTTGGTAAGGTAAGGTAAGGTACGGTACATTTAGTTATATAGCACATTTTCAGACATAGAGGCAATTCAAAGTGAGTAAATGTACTTAGTTACTTAGTTTGATTCTTCAGAGTCACTCTGAGGTACAGGTCTGTTTTCCTTCAGTCTGTTTCTCTCCAGCTGTAATAAAGCTCCACTGATAGAAACGCTGCGCCTGCTGAAGTGGGGGAACTGACTCTGGCTCCTTGAGATGGGATTTCATTTTCAGTCCTATGTGACGGAGCACTTTATCTGAGTGGAACACCATCTCTATGTCTTTATGACTCTCTCCCTTCATCTCCCACCTACTCTTTGTGAGAGTTGGTCAATATGTGACCTGATTGGCCTCTTGCAGTCTAAGAAAGTCTGTCAAACAGAGCCAGCTTGGTGCATTTAGTCTTCATGTTATAGCTTCTGAAGTCTATAGTTATTTGGTATGCCTGAATGTGAACATTATTGGGTCCATAAGTCAAAATGAAATCACATATAATTTACCCTTTTAGCTTTCAAAATGAATGGGGAATGATCAAAAGGCTCCTTTTTCATCTCAGCCAGGTATTTCTTTGTCCGTCCATTATTAGCATCACAATGTATCAAAACCTAAAGTAGTCGTTATGCAGAATGGACATTTTTTGGAATGGCATAAAGTAAATGACTGGATTCTATTTATAATGTGTACATGATTTTAATTTCACAGCTAGTAAAAGTGGAGCTGACTTTAATTGGCTTCTCATACTGCTAGGTATCTCAAGTCATTATAGTTCATCCAAATGTATTTGTTTATTTATGAACGTTGTAAAAATGATATAAACCTGCAAAGTAAATAGTAACTAATATTGCCAAATAAATTACATTTGGCTATTTTAAAGTGTTCAAAATTAAATGTGCCAACATTTTTAAAGTACTAATTCAAAACATGTGCTGCTGAGGCAAATAAACAACTATGTTGTGGGAAAGTATATCATTATTATTTAATTCAACATCTAAAATATTATCTCTATTGAATAGCAGGGGCAACAATATGTAAAATGACCTGGTTTTCTTTACAAAGTTCATTAACTGAACACATGTTTGCCAAGTTAAACATTTGATGCATATGATATTAAAAAGGGGAACACCTTGATGCAGTATCACACTCCCACAGAGCGGGGATCTGTCTGTGGGAGCACCTCGTGTTGGCTCTGACAGATGCAGAACTCATGAATAGGCAGATCTGCAGAGCAATGATGTTTACACAGTCCGGAGCCCGACAACAGAAAGCAACAAACAAACAAAATCATCAGAGATCATGTGACTGATGGAGAGTTTGACCTTGGATAGTTTGAATGTGTGTTGTGCACCCAACCCCCCAAGGCTTATTCCCTCCTCTCTTCTTGTTTTCGTTGTAGTTCTGCCCCAATGCCCAGGGGGAAAATACCCTATATGACTGTATGTGTGTTCAAGTAGACACGCTCAGACATTCAAACTTTGCAGGGATTTTCTTAACAGTTGTTAAGCTTTAACATTTGAAGTTAAACCGAAAAATAAAAACATATCTCTAAAAGATTTAAAGGAGCAACAGGGTGTATTATTAAACTGGGTAAGTACAAAATGACCTTTATATCTCTTCATGACTTGTTACACTCATTGTTCCATTTAGGGTTTGAACATGAAACAGAGGTTTCATCCACTTTTCACTTCAGATTTTGGAAAACAGTTTTCATATTTTTGCATTTTTATCTTTGTATGATGAGAATCCCCTATCCCTCGATCCATGATCTATCATTAAAAAGGTATCTGTTTCTGTAAAGCAGAAATCCATAATTGCAAGATTACACAAATAAATCACTACACACCATCATTTGAACACATTATGAAAAAAAAACGTCTTCAGTAATTTATCCCAATTGAGTTTTAGGCCTTGACATCAGCTAATAATAAACAGACGATTTGATTCTCTGTTCATTTGTATATATCATTGACATAGCAGACATGACACCAATGATGTCCTGAAAAATCCACTGGACTCATGAATCAGCCATATTTAATAGGTAATTATTACAAGATAACTCAATTCTGCATAGGAGACACTTTTGTGTTTATTTAGTTTCTAATCACATTTTCCATGAGTTACAAAGATCTTGTGACCTTTTTTTTTACCTGTGACCAGCTGTGTAATCGTCATGTTGTTTGATTAGTAGCTTGATATGCCACACCTGTCAGATGGCAAAAGAGATGAGCTCCCTTACACAATTTTTTAAAACACATTTGTAAACTCAATTGAAAGAAATTAGCCTTTTGTGTGTGTAGAAAAAGTCTATAAAATGGTTGCAAAAACACAACATCTTTTCTTCTTCCTGACTAGTAAAGAAACATTCTGTGTAAACCACGTATTTGACAACTTTCAGATAAGATAATGGAGACATTTTATCACATTTGTGCATCAATTAACACAATTAGATATGGATGTGTAGTCTGACAAGGCTACTAAAATATGAGTGTATAGTTGAATACAGTGTAATTTGGTCAAAATATAGAGATTTCAAAATAGTTAAATCTGCACAAGTCCACTAGATGGCAGCACAGGATCAGCACATTGACTCCACTAATGGACACACACTTTTCACACAAATGCTTACTTAATTATGAAACATAAGGGACATAGTGAACACACAGCTGAGGATTTTTTGTGTGACATTGCTGTAAATAAACATTGTGCGTATTAAAATACAAAATCAAAAGCGTGCTGTCTATGTTGAGGGAGCTCTACATGCTAATAGACACAATGTTATCTTTAGTTATTCATATTTATCTCACTTCCTCTAAGTAGCCAGGTGTTATTCATATAGTTTTGGCAATTTGGAGGGCATGAAGGCTTTCTAAAGTTGGATGGAAATCAGGAACAGAGAGATCATTGCGCCATCTGCTGGCTGAAGACTAACAAGACTTTGAGGAAAAGTCTCTTTTCTACAAACATTTGAAAACACCCAACACCATCCACAGTTTCTCATAATCACACAAATAAAATGCGTACAAAAATACATCCTGCACACCTGTGGGTCTCACAATCTATGGTGTACATTTCAACATACATATTGTGTGTTTGACACCTATTGTACGTGACAAAGGTGATCATTAGGATATAGCAGGCCATTATTAAAACCACATAGATTTCAGGTCAAGTCAAGTCAAATTTGCCTCAAGGGGCTTCACGGCCTCTACAGCATCTGTCACTCTCTGACCTAATATCTTCCTTATGAATTGTGAAAAACTCACCTCGAAAAATATGAAAGACACGCTGAGTAACGACTGAGGTGCAATAGATGTCGTGTACAGAATACAAACTAAATAAAATCACAGTATAGACAATCCAAATATATACATAGATTATGAATTTATAATCCAAAACAAGAGACTGGATCAGGGAGGATCCCCTAATTTCCAGATGTGTTTTCTGCCACTTTGCATTGATAGAGATATAAAGTGATAAATACCCATGGTTTTAAAATTAGACCGGTAACAGTCACATGACCATACTTTTGGCCATACATTGCATTTATTGGATAGAAAAAAACAGACATAAAAGGGGGAGGAAGAAGGGGCACATCATGCAGAAAAGGCCATAGTTATACAGTTGTATTGACTTAATATCTCAACAGAGACCCATTGAAGATGCAATTGAAACGTCCATCCTCTTCACATTTGCAAAGTGGTGTATGATCTCATATTGGTACATGTATTCACAGTTTGGTGCATGTTCACAACACTTCTGAATACACACATTCAGATGTTCACACAGGAGTTTGCATGTGGATACAGATATGGTATCACAACTCTGCACACATTTGAAATAATATTGATACAATAATACCCCCATAATAATGTCACAATGTATACTGAGTGTGATAACTATTTTCTTTAAAGTCAGTAAACTTAGGGTTTCTCAGAGTTTAGGAGGGTAAAATGCCAGCGCTGATTTTGCCTTGTTTTTCCAACATCAGGAAATCAGACTCATCCGTGGTCCCGTAGCTCTGCACTTTAAAGTGACACATGTTGACAGGGCTGCTGTCCTTTCTCTTCTGTTAGAGTGATTTTTTCACTTAAAGCATGGCACAAGTGGCTCTGAAACCACTTAAAGGCATCAGGGAAGACGGCAGAGTGCTGGGGTTAGTCGGCAGAACCAAAACATTAAAGGAAAGATGGATGCACTTCATATAGCCGACACCTGGAGACAAGAAAGAGTCGGGGTGAAGGCTTGGTGGAGGTAGCAGAGGTTTTATTTATCATTAGTATGTTGTGTGTCTAGCAGACCTCAACCAACACTTACACTGTCAGGAGAATACTGACTAGGATACTGCAAAATGTGACTGGATGCAAGACTTCCTGCATGTAACATTGGATATGCTAATGCTAATTTACTTACACGAGCTGTTTCAAATGCATAAATGTGACGTTTGGCAAAATGCCCTTTAGTACCTAAGTATTGAACCCTGGACATTTCTCACATGCAACGACCGCCATCTTGGCTACGTCACGGTTGTTTGGATCGAAACAGGACTAAACAAATACAAGTAAATCATGTGTTTTGTTTCACTATTTTATAAATGTACCACTATACAGTATACTGCACCGCAAAAAAACGTATTTAATTTGGTCTTAATTTACATTATTTAATTTCATATTCTGTTCTTGTACATATCATATTCTATTTACATGCATATAGACTTTTTGCCCTACTTTTTATATTGTATTTTTGTATTTTATATGTTGCATTGTTGGAGGAGCTCAGCTCAGAAGTTTTCATTGCCATTTCTACACTGTAGCTTTGTGCATATGACAATAAAACCTTTGAATTTTAATTGGATTTGAACTAGGGAGGCATGTGGTGCTGTGGGTTGTGCGTTGGTGTTGGGATCAGGGAGTCACAGGTTCAAACCCCACTGCAGTCAGCATCGTTGTGTCCCTGGGCAAGACACTTCACCCCAAATGGCTCCTGTGGGGATTGCCCACAGTATTGAGTATGTCAGTCTCTTTGGATAAAAGCGTCTAACAAGTGACATGTAATGTAACTATACTGAAATGATTTGCTATCACAAACCATAACGTTGCTAGGTAACTAATAGCGGTGCTCGGCACTTCTGGTTAAAGCACAGCGGCAGTGTGTGGTTTGACAGCGAATGAAATGCGGTGTACTGAGGGAAGTATCAGAGCTCTGGTCTTTCTCTTAATTACTAAGGATGTATGGTAGTGGGGGTTTTAGAACACACAGTTGGTGCATCTTTAGTAGTACACCTACGAGGAGATGCTAAGATGGAGGGTGGTATTTTCTAATGAGCCTGCATGCCACATTTGAATGGCTTGTTGAATCCAATATTTTCAAATAGAGGATTATTTCTCAGTTTGTGGTTTAATAGGCACTCCAGACACAGAATATTTGCACTGAAGAAGTGAGGTTAGCATGATATGTCCCTTAAAATCAGTTAAAATCAGTTTTTACATTTTTTATTTATAGAGTAATTCCCACCGAGTGCATTTAGACCAATTACGACGCATACTGATGATTTGCTGATCCATGTTATTGATTCACGTTACAGATTTGATTGCAACATTTTAAATATGAGGAGTTTTTCAGGGATTAGAAACCACTGACAGTTTCAGTAGACTAAAGTCGAAACTCTGCCAAACTGCAAATTAAGTGCACCAGACAAATCATATACTTTATTTAAGTAGAAAGACAGGTAAAATATTGATATTTAAGGAAACCTACTTGCTGAAGACAAAAATGAAATCAATGATCTAATGCAGAATGATATGAAAGCTTATTGGAGTTACATTTGTATGAGATTTTTCTGCATACTTGTTTTTTTCTAACATAAAACTTAAACTGTGTGATTTATGACAAAGAATGATGACTAAAATGGTCTCCCAATGTAGTATCATGATGCAACTCGGGTTAAATCAGGCCACGTCTTCTCTGCCATTACCCCGAAAAAGTTTGCGTTCTTCAAAAAAAGTTCAGAAAATGTGATTCACAAACATAAAGTAAGAAAGGACTGTTGGGGAGACCTCCTGAGATGAGAAGTGGGTTTCCAGAAGGTGTGACACTTCATCCTGAGGAGAGAAAAGCAGTTCTTCCTCTCGCCCTGTTGCCTTGTTAGACGTGTGATAGTCTCTTCCTGTAGCCATGCACATTTTTAGTTTTCGCTATCTTGTCCTGATTTATTGAAATGGTTAAATGTAGAAATTTAACAGCAATTCATCCTAAATAACATACATTTTTCAAAAGGCTAATGAGGAGACAGATTAACAGCCTCACACCAGGTTTGATTTGGTGTCACATTTGAGTTTTCCTTCTCAGCAGGAGGGTGTTGCGCCTTTAAATCAGACACGTTCACACCTTCCTGAGCTACACAATGGTTGTGTAATGAGGAGGAAAAAGAAACAGCAATTTTTCTTCAGGAAAGCCAAAAAAAGTATTTCTAATTTAAAAATGAAAGGTGGAATAGATTTGGGTAACATGTCACCTCTAAGTAATAATACTAATACATATGCAACATGATGCAGGAAAAACTGTGTGATAAAGTACTAAAATACCATTTTGATTGAGATTTAATCTGCCACTTGTCTTTAGCATTTAGAGCACATGTGTCAAAATCAAGGCCCGGGGGCCAAATCAGGCCCTTGGTGGATTTAATTTCGTCCCGCAGGATAATTTCTAATTACTATTAGATCTGGCCCGCCGGTATATTGCACGCACACCTTCACTCAATCCTGAGGATTTCCTCAGCTCAGAGCCTGACCCCAAACATTGATGAACTTGCACCCAAGATGAGATGCCAAGTATCTGGCTTGAACTAGCATCACAGAGCAGCAAACTGAGTTTAATGGATGTTTCCTTCTGCACTTTTTTTCTTGCAACAACAGGGCATGTTTGGTTTTTTCTTTGAGGGAAATTGTTTTTTTGAAGCTGTTGTTGGCCTGTGGAAAAATGTAATCATAAGAAATGACTCTGGAAAAGCTGCAGATAGAGCCATAAGAAATGAATGCTACTGATTATTTAATGTTTCATGTTGTTTTTATAGGCAATAATTTAAGCTTTGTTAGTTCCAGGTTTAATATGTGCAATAAGTTCATTTCAATAAGTTTTGCAAAAAAACATTGAACCAGTCCGGCCCTCGACTAATACCCATTTTTAAATTTTGGCCCACTGTGTATTTGAGTTTGACACCCCTGATTTAGACAGTAAGCATCGTTCATTTTTGGACATTTATAATACTGTGGTTTACATTTTTCTTTCTTGTTAGGAGTCCAGTTTTATCAACTTTTGCGGCCATCATCAGAAGACTAATTTAACAGAATTTTTATTTTGTCAGTAAGGGGCAATAAGAATGAGTGTTTTCTCGCAAAAAACATCCAATTACTGTCCATGTTCTCGGCTATGCTTAGTGTGTCAGGGTTGAGCGATGCAGGCAGGACCCAAATGCAGGTTTAACAGAAAATACCTTTATTTCAAGGCTTTTAAATACAGGGCAGAACTCTGTAAACAACAGAACCTAAATGCACACAGGACTAATCAAACAAACAAGACACAGGTGAGGAGGGAGGAGAAAACAAAGGGGCGCAAGGTGAACACAATCGGGTAATCAGGCAGGAGGGAACACAGAGACAGGAAGCAACAGACAAGACAGGGGTTGAACACTTTTCAAACTAAAACAGGAAACCAAAAAGACAGATCTACACAGGA